>OY720442.1:87874943-87915237 GCA_963082915.1 Dolichopus griseipennis | reverse complement strand
TATTCAGAACAATAATAACAATACAAACACTTTAAATACTTCATCAGTAACTAAAGAGCCTGAAATTGTCAATGCTAGCTCTACAGTTATTGAACCTCCTCCTTCTTCGTTGACTTCTCCAAACACTCCTTCTACTTCTAAATTCGTAAAATTTGTGCAAGGTGAAACTCTTCAGCCTTCAATTATTAACCCACTTTTACCACCAACAACTAGAATGACACAACAATCTCTTGCCAACAAGGACTGTACAATAGCTCTTTCCAGGCTAAGAGATGATAAAGTTTATAATATGGTCAGATTGTATTTGTCGTATTTGTTTGACGATAATTATAATAAGGTATTGGAAGGTAAGACTAGAATAAGTGTAAAGGTCTTAATTGATAACGAAGGTTTACCGACCGATTATAAAGAACTCTATAAATTATATATTAAATTTCACGAAATTAAAGGTATATCTTCCAAAGATGTTTCTGACGACTTAAAGGCATACCGTAACCATTGTAGTAGTAATTATTACAATCACTTGCAGGTTTCAAATGATAACCATAATAAATATTTTCATATTAAATAATATTTAAATAAGACCTCTACATCTTTGATTGATCCTTCAAATTTGATAAATTTATCATTATATTATCAAAATGTCAGAGGTCTTAGAACAAAAACTAGACAAGTCCTACTTAATTCAATAAATTTAAATTTTGACGTATTTGCTTGAACTGAAACTTGGCTAAATTCTTCTATTAACAATCTTGAGCTTTTTGATAGCTCATACTCGGTTTTTAGAAAAGACAGATACTCTGAACTTAATGTATCTAATAGTTACATTCCTAAAGGGGGAGGAGTATTGATAGCAGTAAAAAACTCATTTAATGCAAATGAAATTCCTATTTCTGACGCGGAATGTCTTGAAATAATTGGTGTGAACATAAAATTTTCCAATAAAAGTGTTAATATTGTTAACACATACATTCCACCTTCTTCGAATTTAAATATTTATATTACTCTTTTAAATGTAATAGATTCGATTTGCTGTAATTCTGGTCCTAATGATGAGTTAATTTTATGTGGAGATTTTAATCTCCCTAATATAACTTGGATCAATCATGACGAAGACTTTGACTTTTTTGATTGCTGATTCTTCAGTGAATGAACCTGATTCTCAATTTATTGATGGTTTAAATACCAACGACTTACAACAGGTTTCCCATTGCCGCAATTTTAAAGATTGGAATAATATTATTTTCTGTGAATCGGTGTTATCGCTTGTTGCGTTGGACCCCAATCACCCTTCAATAAATTTTACTTATTGTTTGACTAATTCCATAAATCATTAAGCAGCAGATTCTTATAGGTTTAATTTCAATAAAACCAACTTTCCCGGACTAGTAAATTTCTTAAACACCTATGACTTCACGTTTATATTTAATAATATAGACCTTAATCAAATGACAATTAGGTTTTATGAAATAATGTTCGAAGGTTTTACACAATTTGTTCCTATTTCAAAAAACAGATGTTCTAACTCTGGCCCACCATGGTTCACAAAGGAGCTTAGATCTCTCAGAAATAAGAAAAACAAAGCCTGGCGTAAATATCTAAAAACAAAAGATATTAATGAATTTAATAATTTTGTCATATTGTTTGATAATTTTAAAACTTCTTCTGAAATACTTTATAATAGTTACATTAACTTAATGGCAACTAAATTAAAGTCTGATCCGAAAAAATTTTGGAAATTCTTAAACTCTAAACTTAAATGTGATGATTACTTATAATAAGTTTAAATAAAAGAAATATATTGCTGGGTGATTAATAAAGTATTTTTTATGTAGTTTTGAATATTAAAAAAAAATCATAATAAAGCATCAAAAATACATAAAACAAGGAACCATCGAACCCTCTGCAGTAGACCAACCAAATTTTGCTGTAACATTGGTCATTACACTAAAATATTTCAGACACCTAGCTTCATTAGGTGTAATGTAATGTTTATATAAAAGAAGGAGTTGTATGGCAGCTACTCCAATCCACTGCAGTAGACCATGAAACTTAAGAAAAATTAAATAAATAAACTAGACAAATAGGTATAAAGTATACTAAACAATTCAGAATCATTTTTTGCATGTATTTCAGAACGTTAGATAGTCATAGTTTGTAGGAAAAATTTCAGATTTTATTATTGAATGTAGTTGTTACTTACTTTTATTGCTATCAAATTTAAAAATGGAATAAGGGGAAATTTAATTAAAAGTTAAAACTTATTCTTAGATTTCTTGAAAAACTTTTATTCGATGTAGTAATTTTTTTATATCTATGTAGGTATGTTATAATTCTTAAAATTGAGATTAAAAAAATCTGAATCTCGACTTCTGTCAACTTGACTATTGTTTTGTTCTTCTGGCAGCTTCAATATAATATAATACTAAGTTCTAAACTTATGAATTATGATAATATGTTAAATTTCGTTGTACATGTTACAAAAGCTTTATAAAGCTTTTTTATTAAGATACAGAATGCATACAACATAGTTCAAATCGTACTATAATTTTTAGAAAACAAGTAAAGAAACAGTCAGTCGGTGCAACCGACTTAGAAATACCCTACACCTATTTTGTTCAAATTTAAGGACATATCTATAAGTCATTTTAACACCATAAAAGCAGTTAATAATTTGATCGTAAGACATAGCTAACCAAATTAACTTAATAATACTAAAAACATTTTCTAATTACACTATCTATAAAAAAATATTACAAATTCTTACTAATTTATCTATTTAAAAATATTAAAAAACAAAAAAAACTTGAAATAAATGAAAATATATTTATTTCAATTCAATTACAAAAGTGAAAAAATTTTAATTATTAAATTTTGTGATAAAAAGCTAATCAAAGCATAGTATATTTTATATATTTAATAATTAAAATTTTTCAAAATTGCAATTATTTTAAATTTATAGTTTATGTACCTATTAGAAAAGCATATAAACGCAAAATATGCAATAAATGTATTTCTAAAATATAGTTACAAATTTAGAACTTTTCATATAGTTCATTTAAATATAACAATAAATTTTACATAAATGCAGCAAGTACCTTTGAATATAGCTTAAGTATTGGACACGATGTCTTAATTATATATCACCTATTGTTTTTAATTTATAAAATATTATACTAAATATGTTTTATGGTAAAATTCTTATCCTTTTAAAAATATGAAAGTGTTAAATAACAAGTAAAGAAACAGTCAGTCGGTGCAACCGACTTAGAAATACCCTACACCTATTTGGTTCAAATTTAAGGACATATCCATAAGTCATTTTAACACCATAGAAGCTGTTATTAATTTGATCGTAAGACATAGCTAACCAAATTAACTGTATAATACTAAAAACATTTTCTAATTACCCTATCTATTAAAAAATACTACAAATTCTTACTAATTTATCTATTTAAAAATATTAAAAAACAAACAAACTTGAAATAAATTAAAATATATTTATTCCAATTCAATTACAAAATGAAAAAATTCTAATTATTAAATTTTGTGATAAAAAGATAATCAAAGCATAATATATTTAATAATCCAAATTTTTAAAAATTGCAATTATTTTAAATGGTTAGTTTATATACCTAATAGAAAAACTTATAAACGCAAAATATGCAATAAATGTATTTCTAAAATACAATTAAAAATTTACACCTTTTCATATAATTCATTTAAATATAAAAATAAATTTTACATAAATGCAGCAAGTACCTTTGAACATAGCTGAACCACTACAATTAAGTCTAGATTTCGGAGACACATAGGACATAGGAAATATATTCTTTGGCTTCGAAATTAAACTCGACCACAACCAATTCCCATGGTACTTTCATTACTAGTAACCTACTGTTAAATTTCATCTAAATACCGGCATTATTTTTTGAGTTATGGTGTTTTTAAGATATATGTTTGTTAGTCCTTGAACTTTTCAAGGGTTCCAGGACCCGAAATTATGGTACGATTTCGCCCATATGAAGTCCCGTCATACTTTCAATACTAGTTAACCCTTGTACACAATTGGAACGCTCTATCTTAATTTTAAGTTACTAGTTTTATTAATTTCGATGATAAGCTTTTACACATTGGGGGGTCTAAGAGAGGTTCTGAACCACCACTCCAATTGATCCCAAATTAGGGGGGCACGCAAGAAATAGTAAAGAACACCCTTGTGGCAAATTGGAAGCTTCTACATTTGTTTCAAGTAACTATCTTTATTAATTTTAAAGATATGCTTTAAGGTCTTCGGAAATGTGTGGCTGGTCCCCGACCCACTACTCCAATGGGACCCAAATTCACAAGACACTTAGGAAATAGGAAGGGACACCCTGATACTAAATTTGGAGGTTCTATCTTCATTGGTTTCGGAATTATGCTCGTTTGGCCTAAATTCGATCAAAAAGTTCTAGGTTCCGAACCCAGGGTCCAATCCCGACCTTACGCAATTCCCGAAGTATTTTCATTACTAGTAACCTACAGCACAAATTTGATGAAGATAGCGTCATTAGTTGTTGAGTTATCGTGATTTTTTATATTTGTTCGTTAGCCCTGAAACCGATTAAAAGGTCCAGAATCCGAACCCATGGGCCGATTTCGCCCATATGCAATCCCCGCCGTACTTTCAGTCCTAGTAACCTACAGTTAAAATTTCATCAAGATAGCTCCATTATTTTTTGAGTTATCGTGCCTACGGACGGACGGACGGACGGACGGACGGACATGGCTATATCGACTAAGGCGGTCACGCTGATCACAAATATATATACTTTTCCATATCTAGCTCGCTTCCTTTAGGTGGTTACAAACACCATACCAAAGTTAATATACCCCTTTACCTATTCTATAGGTGTAGGGTATAAAAACGGAAATAGGAAAGAACCCTCTTGTATCAAATTTAAGGTTTCTATCTTCATGAATTTCGAGGATAAGCTTTTTAATTTTGGGATTTCTTAGGAGGCACCTGAACCACAACTACAACTAAGTCTAAATTTCGGGGACACATAGGAAATAGGAAATATATTCTTTAGCTTTGTAATTATGCTCGTTTGGCCTCAGATCGATCAAAAGCTTCTAGAATCCGAAATCATTGTCCAAACTCGACCAGAACCAATTCCCATGGTACTTTCACTACTAGTAACCTAGAGTTAAAATTTCATCAAAATAGCGGCATTATTTTTTGAGTTATGCTGTTTTTAAAATATATGTTCTTTAGCCCTTGAACTTTTCAAAGGTTCCAGAACCCGAAACCATGGTACGATTTTGCCCTTATGACGTCCCCGCCATACTTTCAATACTAGTTAACTCTTATACAAAATTGGAACGTTCTATCTTAATTTTAAGTTACTATTTTCATTAATTTCGATGATAAGCTTTTAAACCTTGGGGTGTCTAAGAGGGGTACTGAACCATCACTCTGATTGATCCAAAGTTAGACGAACCGCACAGGAAATAGTAAAGAGCACCCATGTGCCAAATTTGAAACTTCTAAATTTGTTTGAAGTTACTATCTTTATTAATTTCGAAAATATGCTTTAAGGTCTTCGGAACTGTGTGGCTGGTCCTCAACCCACCACTCCAATTGGTCCCAAATTTCAAGGACACTAAGGAAATAGAAAGAGACACCCTGATACCAAATTTTGAGGTTCAATCTTCATTGGTTTTGGAATTATGCTTGTTTGGCCTAAATTCGATCATAAAGTTCTAAGTTTCGAACCAATTGTCTGTTCCTCTCCGTACGCAATCACCGCCGTAGTTTCATTACGAGTACCCTACAACACAAATTTTATTAAGATAGCGTCATTAGTTGTTGAGTTATCGTGACTTATTATATATGTTCGTTAGCCCTTAGAAGCGATTAAAAGGTCCAGAATCCGATCCCTTGGGCCGACTTCGTCTATACGCTATCCGCGCTGTACTTTAAATACTTGTTAACCCTTGTACACAAGTGGAACGTTCTATATTAATTTTAAGTTACTATTTTTAGTAATTTCGATTATAAGCTTTTAAACCTTCGGAGGTCTAAAAGGGTTACTGAACCACCACTCCAATAGATCCCAAATTGGGGGAACACACAAGAAATAGTAAAGAACAACCTTGTGCCAAATTTGAAGTTTCTACATGTTTTCAAGTTGCTATCTTTATTAATTTTAAAGATATGCTTTAAGGTCTTCAGAAATGTGTGGCTGGTCCCCGACCCACTATTCCAATAGGTTGCAAATTACAAGGACACTAAGGAAATAGGAAGGGACACCCTGATACCAAATTTGGAGGTTCTATCATTGGTTTCGGAATTATGCCAGTTTGGCCTAAATTCGATCAAAAAGTTCTAGGTTCCGAACCCATGGTCCAATCTTGATCATACGCAATTCCCGCCTTACTATCATTACTAGTAACCTACAGCACAAATTTGATGAAGATAGCGTCATTAATTGTTGAGTTATCATGATTTTGTATATATGTTCGTTAGCCCTTGGACAGATTGGAAGGTCCAGAATCCGAATCCATGGGCCGATTTCGCCCATTAGCAATCCCCGCCGTACTTTCAGTCCTAGTAACCTACAGGTAAAATTTCATCAAGATAGCTCCATTATTTTTTGAGTTATCGTGCCTACGGACGGACATGGCTATATCGACTTAGGAGGTCACGCTGATCACAAATATATATACTTTTCCATATTACCATAGCTCGCTTCTTTTAGGTGGTTACAAACACCATACCAAAGTTAATATACCCCTTTACCTATTCTATAGGTGTAGGGTATAAAAAGTACAGTTTTTTATATGAAGGATAGCATTAACTCGAATTTTGGCTACTTGACTTCAGTAAATATATGTATAGGTTTAGAAATATAATCAAATTTTTAGAACATTAGAATACTATTTATATTGAGAATGTAAATAGCTTTTTTTGTGTAAAAATTGTAATATATTATACTCTGTTTAAAGCGGCTTAAGCTATAGGAATAAAATTCAAAAATATTTAACAACGTTTTTATAATTGAAAAAATTAGAATATTTTTTTGAAAGGAAATTCCAAGCGATAGAATTGTTGAAAACATTGCTGTCACAATTTTTATTACGTATAGGAAAAAAAATAACTTTTCGTGTAATATTAGTCTAATATAAATTACACAAAACGAATTTTTTATGTAAATTTAAAATCAAAAATAGCTCGAATTTTGAGCACAGGGTGATACTAGTTTATATAAATTGTTTGATATATTTTTTTGAAATATTTTATTGAATGGATATTTCAGAAATAAGATTTTAATACTCATATTTATAACATCGATAGCAATATATACCATAAATATAATTTTTTTAGAGAAAAAATATATCTAAAATACCTATCACCAATATCTCACTTAAATTCGTCGTTCTTTTTTGTATATTGTAATATATTGTAATGATTTAAGTACTTTAAGGTCAAACATTAATAATAGGTAGGGTTAATATGAAGGTTTTGCATTTATAAGCCTTTCAAATATTAACATTGTACTAAGAACTTACATTTTTTTTTAATCTTTACGAATTTCAAATACTAAATTATAAACCGGTGGTATGTCAAAGGTGCGAGTCATATGTCCCCGGGACTTATGACCCCAGGGTACTCATGGCTCATTTAATGAGCCATAAGGCATCGGAGCCTTATGACTTTGTTCATTAAATCGTAAGTCATTCGGGGAGGAAATTATCCTCGCCCCACCCCAACGAGCCCCGAAAATGAAGCTGTAACATTTTGAAACTTCATATAAGTGAAGTTGATTCATTATAAAACTAACCGTGTGTAATTTTCACCCTCGTAGTATAATTAGTTTTGAAGAAATTCATACTGGTGCAAAAAAGTTGTATGCCAGTTCCCCGAAGCCTTGGTTCGATTTTAACCAAAAACAATAGGGAGCCTTGAAATTGTCTAAAAATGACTTTGTGTAAATTTCAAAACTCTAGTCCTTTAAGTTTTTGAGTTATCATACTGACACACGGACACACGAACAGACACACAGCTAGATCGATTTACTTTTCGATGCGTTACACACGGAGGAGTAATTTTAATATACCTGACGTCTTATATGTATGCACGGGTATAACGATGTCATATATGGATGCACGGGTATAAGCAGTAGAGAAGGCAATGACACAAAAAGTATAGATTTTATTTAATTTGTTATAATTTCCCTTATATTAGTATCCTATTTAAATTACTTAGTAAAATATGTATGCACGGGTATAAACAGTAGAGAAGGAAATGACACAAAAAGTATAGATTTTATTTAATTTGTTATAATTTCCATTATATTAGTATCCTATTTAGATTACTTAGTAAAATATATTTTTTGCACATTTTCAAAAAATTTTGTAAAAATGTGCCTATATAGCTTCACTCTGTACATCCGTCCGTCCGTATGTTTATAAAAACTTTTACACCGTTTGAAATAGAGTTTTTTTTAAGCCCCCTTTTTAGGAGCTATAAGTGCTCGAAAATTTAAATTTTGCTATTTTTAAGCACCTGTAACTTGAATACCTGTTAAAATTTTTTTTTTCTTAATATATAGAATTTAAAGGTCCAACATTATATTTTAACATATGTTAAAGGTTTTTTCAGTTTTACCCATTTTTGCTTAGATGGTATAATTCTAAGTAAAATTCCAAATTTTTGTGGAATTCTCAATTTAATTCCTAGAACCTAAAAAAATAGGGGGGACGGGGGAGGGGCGTGGTGTTAAGTCAAGTTTGATCCTTGAGAAATTTGACTTCTTATTTAAATTTTATAAATAAGAAGTTACTATTTCCAAGTAAATATTTTCAAAGTTAAACTCAGTATGTAATACAATATAATTTTGAAAATGTGCTTTTTTAAAAACCTTTGGTTTTTTTTCATCACTTGTTTTATATATAATATTTTCGTTTATGAATATCCAGTTGATTCCAAACGACGATTCTAAATCAATGTCATTATTGCCCAAAATAAGACTAGTATATGTCTGTTCAATTAGTATTCTTTTTTTATTACTTTTCTCAAAGAAAAGTTGTTTTAAATGCAAATTTCGTTAAATTGTGAAAAACAGATATAATTATGTAAAAAACAGATATAATTAATCTGATTGTAGTCTTTATTTTTGTAACAACTTATCCTGTATTATATCATAAAGAAACTATATACATAGAGTATTCACGTAGAACAAAAAAGTTAGACAAGTTTTTCTATTTCGTAAAACCAACTTTATCGTATTTTAGTTTATTTTTATTTTAATTTTTAGTTATTTTTTGTTTGTATGCCAATCGATGTGTGTACATTTATATACTTATTTCTTCTCTTTTTTTTTTTTTTTTTTTGTATCATATATGTATGCAGTGTGTGTATATTTTGATTATAAAATAAAAAAATATTGATATAAAAAGAAGAATGAAATTTCTCTTTTTTGGCTTTATATTTTTTTACTTGCATTATTCCAAATCTTTCAAATCTTTAGAAAATAATTCCATAAATTGTCTTCTAATGTACCTATGTATTTTAAATTTTCGTTAGTTTAAAATAGGTATGTAAAATTTTTTATAATTTTTAGGTTTTTAAGTATTAAAAAAATATAATTAAAAATTTTTGTTTATCTTATTGAAAATACATATGTATGATGTATTTTTCGATGTCTTTTGTTTTGCCAGACCCATAATCAGAAAAAACATTAATTTTCATTCAGTGCATTATTATAGTATAGCCTTCTAATGGCTATTTAATCGAATACAAATAAAGCCCACCTTTCAATTAAATCTTTTTCTGAGAATAAAATGCCTAACTCATTTATATTTTTGTCGTTAAGACCTATATTTAAATGTTCTAAATGACTTTTTGTGTCATTGCCTTCTTTACTGTTTATACCCGTGCATACATATATGACATCCATCTATTAAGGGAACTAAAATGGGGCAAATTAAGCTTTACTCCATTTCTCAAAAATTTAATTAAAACTGCCTGTTAATAATGCTACATAAAGTTAAATCCTATTTTTCTCTTTTTAATTTTTGCCTTAACTTTTTATTTTGATTTTTTAAGTAAATAATGTTTTTTTTTTAAATTAAATTTTGTTTCTTGAAGAAAGCTAACCTTTTCAGAACTGTCGAATACTTTTTTAAATAAAAATTTGCACTCCTCTAAAATTTCAAACAATGCCTGCAAAAAAAACTTTTTTCATCTGACGAGACAGTTTAAAAATTTTCAAAAAGTACATTCAAATTTCTTACATTTGAATAATTATTTTCAAAGGTTGTTTGTATTCTAAAAAAAACGAAACCGTCCAAATTGTATAAAGAAACACATATATACAAAATACACAAATGTACATACATACATCGATTAACATACAAAGAAAAAACAACAATAAAAATATTAAATAAAATTTTTTAAAATGAAATCGTTCAACTTGATAAGGAAATATAAACAATTGTACATACATCGATTGACGAACAAACTAAATAAAAAGAAAAATAAAAATAAAGCAAAGAAATAATCTCAATTTGATTTTACAATTTATACCAAAAATACGGTCATCTTTTTACAATGATGAGGTGATTTCAAATACCGTATTGGGGTGATTTCAAATCAACAAAATTGATTAACATTTTTTGTTCTATATAGATGAATACTCTATGTACATGATTTCTTTATGATTATATATAAGAATTGTTGGTCCCTCTGCGGACTTGTGACTTGGGGACTTTTGACATGCTACTTTGAAAACCATTAAATTATATAAACCTTTGTTATATATTATCACCAATTAATATTTGTTTAGAATAACTTTGAATTTTAATAAAAATTAGTGTCACAGATAACACAAAAATTATGAATGTAATACCATTAAAAACTATACCCATTCAGACAGAACCAGAGGGTTTAAATACCTTATCAGGTCTAACTTTTTATCAAGAAGACACAATTACATACAAAACAATACATATTTCGAAATTCTAATATTCGTAATACTCTCAATATCATAATATTTAATCGGCTTATTTTTTCCCATACAAATATAAACATCCCTTTTCAGGGTAAACTGTAAGACCAATTTTAATGAAACAACAACCAAAAGAAAGGTTTTTTGTTTTCATATTACAATGATATTTTTGTTTTAGAATATTTCGTTTTCTCAGGTGAAAACCCGTCTTTAATTTAACGGCCACGCGGTTAGAAGTTGAGGCTTATGACTCTAATATTATGCACCTACTTTCTGTGTAAATGTAATTCATTTCCGGTTGTAACTCTCAACTCAATCAAACTATTATATGCGCCGGCTTATTTCTTTCTTTTTTTTGTTTAGTTTAAATGTTCATTGAACAAGGAGATTGAAATTTTTTTAAAATTTTTGTTTTGTTTTTGTTCGAAATGAAAGCAAAAAATTTGGTTTATACAGTAGTTTTCATTTATAACGACGTTCAATTTTAATTTTAATAAACGTTACACTTTTTGCCAAAGAATTGAATTTTACCTAAAAATGTAAGTTATTTATTACATTCATATTTATTTTATTTAAACTTATTATATCTTATAATGTTGCTTGGTGATTAGTTTAGTATTTTTATATTTATTTTTGAATATAAAAAAAAATCATAATAACGCATCAAAAATAAAAAAAAAAATTCATTAGAAGAAAAGCAGTATACATAGGCTTGAGGCTGACACATCAAATAAAATTCTAGCAAATGAGTTCAAAGTGTCTATTCTAGAATTAGCACATTCTACAATGTTCAATTTTTATACTAATTTTTCAAAACTCACAGCATTCTTTTAAAACGACATTCGTTTATGACGACGAATATTTTCTGTCTCTTCATGGTTGTTATAAGCGAGCTCTACTGTATGTATTTTGTTTTGCTAAAAAAAATTATTTTGCTACGTCCTATATTGTTGTTGCTTTTTGTTAAGTTTTTTATAATAATAAAATAACCGACTTTTGAAATATTTTCTGTAGTTGCCATTACGTTTGAGAGATGTATAACAAAAGTTGTTATAAAATATGTTTGCAAAAAATTTAATTTGTTCCTTAGAGCCTAACCAAAATCAACGCTTATGGGGTATTGCTAACAAAAAGTTTTAAATTAGTAGTTAAGTACATGATATTACATGATAAATAATTGAAATACCTATAATATGTTTGCAGAACCAAAAAGAAAATAACATTTCTTAAAAAAAATTATGTGTTCTTTAGAGATCAACCATAATAAACGGGTACGGTGTGCAGTTTCTGTCAAAAAATTTTGAAATAAGTAAGTATGTTATTTAATGTACTTCGGAATTTTAAATTTTAAAATTTGACAAAGCGTATAAAAATATTGTCATTGTTTTTTCTGATGTTGTTACGATTAAGTTTTCAAAATAAAATATTTTAAAATGATATTTTTTTGTTTTAAAAAACATACATTCAAAATAATTGAAAATACCTATATTATGTTCGCAAAAAAAAACTAAAAAATAATCTTCAACTTAAATAAAAGCGTTCGGCGTATAATTTCTGTCAAAAAATTTACAAATAAATAGGTACATGAATTTACATGAGAGCAACCAAATTTAAAAGCACAAAAAGCTCGAATTTCGAGCATAGAACAATACTAGTTAAAATTTAAACGGTCTAACTCTTTGAACGGCGAAGCACTTAAATAGTGTTTAAACTTTGAAAATATAAAGTGAAATACTTTAAATATAAAGTTAATTGTGAATTTATCGAAAAGAATGATAAAAAACGCGTAACAAATAATTATTTTTCTGAAACGCGACGCTGAGCTTTTTCTTAATTTTGGAAAAGAAATAACTTTTCTTTGCCTTGTTTCACCATTTATAATCATGCAGTTTGTCTTAGAGATATTTAGTTTAAGCCTATTAACTTCAAACCATTCATTTAAATTACTTAGATCTTCATTAATTTTTCAAATACATTCTTTAATGCTTTCATCAATGACGTAAATTAATGAGCCATCTGCAAATAGTACTTACCTAGCTATCGAAACAGCTTTTTCCATATCATTTACATATATCAAAAATAACAGCACTCCAAGAATTGATGTTAATTACATCCGAAACAGCTTCGTTAACTCTAGTAACCTGCGTTCTATTACTTAGTTAAGATATAAACCAATTTAATTCATTATCTTGAGTACCATATTTGTGTAGCTTATTGATTAAGATGTTCTTGTCCACGGTCTCAAAAGCTCTTCTCAAATCTAAAAGGACCGCAACAATACATTTTTCCCCATTAACTGCTACCTTCCAATTTGTAATTACCAGATTAAGTAATGATTCACAATTATGATCCTTTCTAAAACCAGATTGGTACTCAGAAATTAAATTATTTTTTTCAAAGTATCTTTCTAGTTGGTTATATACTACTTTTCTAGTATTTTTGCTTCAATTGTTATCATATTGATTGTTCGGAATTCGCTGCATATGTTGGTATTTTTAACTTTCTGTATGGGTATTACCAGCAAATTGCCGGAATTGAAAGATATATTTATAATCGATAATAAATTCTCTCCTATAAGTTCAAACGCATCTTTAACTGCAGTAATGCTAATTAAATTTATATCTTGTTTATTATTTATTTCATTTACTTATTTAAATCATTTGTCGTGACTAATTTAAATTTAAATATAGTGGAAATATTATCGATGTAATTATTATATTGTTTAATAGGAATACTGTTAATATCAAAGAAATATTCATTGAACTTATTAGCAATTTCTATGTTGTTCGTGTATATGTTATTATCGGTAAATTTCATTTGTTTAATTTTGTTTTTTGATTTATTTAACACTAATTTTTTTATTGTTTTGTTTTTTATTTTTTTATTCCACATATATTTTTGATCTGTGCAATTCTCTACTTTATTTTTTATATATTTATTTTTTTCACTGTTAATTTTATTTTTAAATTAATTTCTTATACTTTTATATTTAAATCAAAAGTATTATTAATAATTATAAGCCGACCAGATCTTGGAGAGGAAAAAAGATGACAAATAAAAAAAATTAAAAAATTATTTCAGTTAATTTTCTTTTCAGTTCAATTTCTTTACATATATTATAATTAACATATATATACTCGTAAATTAAAATTAGTCAAAAATATTCATAATAAAACTTAATATTCATTGCTGAATAATTTATGTTATACGTTATTAACAAAAATATATAAATTGATTTAATTTATAATTATTAAACAAAACAAAATAAGTTTGTTGTAACAAAAATAAGTAAAAAAAAATTTTTTTGAAATTCAAATTTCTTATTGTAATATCTACAGTTGTGGCAAACTAATTAGGAATTAAATGAAAATTTAAATACACAACCTAGAAACAATAAACAACAACAAAAATTTTTTAAAATCAAAATGCCATCAAAATTAGTATTGCCATTTATTTTTCAAAGCGAAATCCCAATAAATAAAAACAAATCTTGAGCAAGCTTTTAAAATAAAAGATGACAAAAGACGACAGGTTTTAAAAAAGATGACAAAAAGATGACCCAAATTTTAAAAATGACAGCGAGTTAAAATAGATGATTGTCCTCTATAAAAGATGACGTATGGCCGCCTTATAATTAGTAATTCAAGTTCATTAAAATTGTTTATAACACCCTGACAATATAAAAAAATTCCTACAATGTCTTCTATTGATTGCCACTTAAAAATTTTTCTATTTTCAATATTTATATTTTTTAACAATAATGGACATTTTTTATCGAAAACATTATGCGAAATATCTAGTTTTGAATTCAGAGATTCATTCGCTCTTCTACAGTTTACACAAACTTGATTATTCTGATACACTCTTTAGCTAGATGATTTCCTCCAAATTTCAGACATACTTTTGATGATACAGTACATTTCTCACTTTTGTGACTATACGCCAAACATTTAATACATCTACGAACATCATAATTTTCTTATATTTTACAATGATCCCAACCAATCTTTATTTATCCTACTTCCATTATACATTTGAAATCTTCTGTGCTAAGTTCAACAATTCCATTATATTTCTCTTCACTTCTGATACTTTTGTACGATTTTAAAAATTATATTTCATTCTCGAACTTCATTATGTTTTGCTTAATAATTCTTTCATTGCTACCTACAGTACTATTGTCCTCACAGAATTTTGCTACTTTGCCATCTCTTCTTTCAGACAATCCACCTAATTTGTAGTTTATTGAGTTCATAACTTTTTTTACATCTTTTTTTGTCACTTTTGGTTTTATCAATACAACCGGGTTATTTTTACCATATCAGAATACAAAGGAGTTAACTTTTTCTTTTCTACGTTGCTACTTTTTGGTACTTAATCAACAAAATTTTTTTCGTTTATCCTTTCCAGTTTATCACAAATTTTCTCAGGTTCAAGTTTGAAATCTACAGCGTTGGTCTCACCTTAGCGCATCTCTAGATCTGCAAGTTTATCATCGATTTTTTGTTCTAGGTTTAAAAATTTTTGCTCAATAACATTCAATATTTTATCTTCAAAGTTTTCAATACGTCCAATAAATTTGTTAAGCATTTCCGTAAGGTAACCATTGCTTTAGTATTAACATTCTTATTATACACCTCTTTATTTTTATCAGTAGCGGGTGAAGGAGCAAATTTTGATGCATAAATACTAGTACTAGAGGATCTTATTTCAGTTGCTTGTTATCCATAATTAGATGTTATTGTTATATTATTATAATTTTAAATTAAATTAAAAATTTAAAAGTATGAATGTGAATCTACTTAAATATGTCGAATATCGTAAATCGAAAGAATTTACAAAGCGGTAATACTAATTTGGATCGTAAGAAGTAAATTAGACATCTTAAAAAAATTGTATACTGGTAACACTTTACTTCGAAAAATTAACAATATGTAATAGTTAATAATAGTATTAACAATTGACAAAATAAGTAGAGAAGACATATGTCAGTTGACAGTTCTATGAATGATAAACAAGCAAACCTAAACAAAAGTCGCGCCGGTAGAAATTAAATTTAAATTGTTTAGTTTATTTAATTTTTAATAATTTTAAAAATAATTTAGTTTTTTATTTTTTTTTATTTTTAAGATTTCATTTAAGTTAAATATTAAAATATAGTTCTTTGGATGGTAAACCAATAAAGATAAATCAAAGTAGCGTCGGAATTTTTAAGTTTATTTAAGTTAAATATTAAAATATAGTTTAATAATTTCTTCAATAGGTATAATGTAATGCTCATATAAAATAAGAAGTTGTATGGCAGGTATATTTGCTCTATTGTAATTATTAGTTTTAAGTATTTACTAGTGTAATGCACTCTTAGTTATAGAATTAAATTAAAAAGATCTAGTTTTTTCAAGCCTTGTACCGAAAAAAAAAAAAAATTTTCTGCAGTTTTTGTTTATTATTGGCCAAATATATTTTTTTTTTATTCATACAGTTTCTTTTTTTCTTTATTTTTCATTACAGTTAAGTCAGGTGCACTATTATAATTAATTTAACAAAAAATGATAAAAAAAATTTTTTTGTATGCATTGCCTTAGTAATGATGAAGATAATAAAATAGTTGATATCCCAAAAAAAAAAAACAAATACTATTGTTTTAATTCATTTATTTGAAATATAGAATTCAATATTTTATTTTTAATTTTTTTGTTTCCACAAATTCAGCAACCGAATCGGACCGATGTACTCTTGGTCAAAGTCCCAAAAACAGGTTAGTTGAGTTCCGTTAAACCATTGTGACACAGCAGCTTTTTAAAGATTTTTTCGTTACTTTACTCTTAAGCAGAAACGGTTTGACCAATTGACTTTAAATTTTGTATGCGTACATGTATATACTTATCATTCCTACGATTATTCAAAAAAAAAAAATTTTGAAAGTAAATTCGGTAAAATTTTTAAAAGGTAAAACTTCTTTGAATTAGGGGAATGTTTAAAAAAATGTTTTTTCGAATTCTTTTAGCCGATTACGAAAATTTTGTAAGTAATATCCGTCCAATTTTTGAAAGTAGGTAAAACTTCTTTGAATTAGGGGAATGTTTAAAAAAAATGTTTTTTCGAGTTCTTTTAACCGATTACGAAACAAAAACTTTAAAAAACAGTTTGCAAAACAGTTTTAACGATCATGTCTAATTTTTCTATACGTGGTGCTTCTTGACAATTTGGTGCTCCTTGACGACAGATTTGAGGATGGTGGGTTTCCGGCGAATAATGTGAACTGAATTAAAATTTTTCTTTTTATTGTTATTTAAAAATTATGAAAAATTTCAAGTGAAATTTGATAAATTTGTTGAAAAATTGCTAGAATAATCCTAAAAAATTCGTTTTAAAAAATTGCTTTATTATACCCGTATGACTATATAGTCCAAGGGTATAATAAATTTGCCATTACGTTTGTGACGCAGAGAAGGAGGGGGGGTAGATATAGACTCAAGTGTATGGATCGGATCAGAATCGAAAAATAAATCGATTTAGCCATGTATGTCCGTCCGTCCGTCCGTCCGTCCGTCCGTCATCACGATAACTCAAAAAGTAAAGGAGCTAGGATTATGAAATTTTCACAAATTCGTTTTTATGCAAAAAACGGAATCGAGTTTGAAATTCAGCCATTTTGGTCCACGGGTTCGAGTACCTGCCATACAACTTCTAATTTTATATGAGCATTACTCTGTACCTATGGAAGCTGCGTGTCTGAAATTTTGCCAAAAGTAGTTTAGTATAATGGCCAAAGTTACTGCAAAATTTGGTTGGTCTACTGCAGAGGGTTCGAGTAGCTGCCATACAACTCCTTCTTTTATATGAGCTTTACACTACACCTGATGAAGCTGGGTGTCTGAAATTTTGCAAAAAATAGTTTAGTGTAATGGGCAAAGTTACTGCAAAATTTAGTTGGTTTACTGCTGAGGGTTCGAGTAGCTGCCATACAACTTCTTCTTTTATATGAGGATTACACTACACCAAATGAAGCTGGGTGTCTGAAATTTTGCCAAAAATAGTTTAGTGTAATGGCCAAAGTTACTGCAAAATTTGGTTGGTCTACTGCAAAGGGTTCGAGTAGCTGCCATACAACTCCTTCTTTTATATGAGCATTACTCTACACCTAATAAAGCTGAATGTTTGAAATTTTGCCAAAAGTAATTAACCGGATGATATAATGTATATGTTACGGTCATACGGGTATTCCAGAGTTGACACAGTCTACTCTACTACACTCTTCCTCGTTACATTTTAAAATTATGTACATCATGTGCAATTTTTCTGTTAACTTTTTTCAATAACATCAACTTAAATTAAAACTCCATTGAGAGGCAGAACAACGTGCACCGGGTAATATACATTTCATATAAGTATTATTATACCAGTTTTACTGTAGGTCAAAAGGGTATACTAAATTTGCCATTATGTCATTATACTATGTCAATAGGAGTTTACTTGAATTGCCAGCGTTTGAATAAAATATAGTCGATGGTTTAGAAAAGGTTTAAAAATCAGCTTTTCAACTTATATTTTGTTTTGTACTTACCTGAAAGTTCTACTATGCTCTTCCTCGTTTCTTTTGGATTTAATAGAAGAAATGTAGGGTTTTTTTTTGAAAAAAATTTTAAAATACTATTTCTTTAAGCATCATATATACGAAATTGAATTTTTTGATTTTTAAATTTTATTAGAAAAAAACTGCAATTTTACACTGAAAACTATTTTTAAAGAATAACATCTGCAAAGTGGATAAAAAACAAAGATTTAACAGAAAATGTAGAGAAGGAAAATGTTATGTTATTTTAATTTAAGGATATTATTATTCGGATTCTTTATTAGCTTTTTTTTTATTATTATTAATATTATCTCATTTTGCTTTTGCACTATTTGAGGAGAGCAAAAAAAATAGTCTTATTCAAAAAATAGTCTTCATTCAACGGCGTTGTGTGGGGTAAGACGTAAGGGAATTTGTTCCGCGTTTATTTTATTTTTTATTAAAATCCTAATAACTGAAATAATTTATAAAAAATTGTTAAAATCAAAACTTGAATTCGTGCATTTTCATACTTAAAATTATCTATACATAAGTTGATTTGGTTGCCTATCTAATTAAAATTATTTAAAATAAATTGTGGTAATTGTAATCAGAAAATTACGCGCCAAGATATAAATAAGATTTATTATGGTGTTTGTTTGGTGGTATTTCATGGGAGATGTGGTAACTTGAAAACAGAAGAGTTGGAATACTTTAAAAGCAGCGGTACCAAATTTCGGTGTGTGCAGTGCAGTTCTCAGAGAAGAAATTCT
Source organism: Dolichopus griseipennis (assembly GCA_963082915.1). Lineage (NCBI taxonomy): Eukaryota > Metazoa > Arthropoda > Insecta > Diptera > Dolichopodidae > Dolichopus > Dolichopus griseipennis. Next base: position 87,895,912 of record OY720442.1, on the reverse strand, counting down.
TTACATGACTCGAATATGAACACAATGCAACTTAATAAAACATCTATTGCTGGAACACCATCACCATTGAATAATTTTGTACTTGACAATTTTGTTGTTGATAATCAAGGTAATAATACTAACATTAATACTGATCAACAACAACAAGAAATAATAAATGATAATGCAATTATTCCTACACAGCCAAATGCAACTGAAAATACATTATATTAGATATGATATATAAGAAGATCACTAGCTTAGATAGTACAAATAAAGAATGTTTGAGTATAATCAAAGAATTATAGCAAGACAACTCTCACCTACATAAAAAAATAAGCAAATTAGAGAATAGAATAAACTATTTACAACAACAAAAGATAGGAAACTGCATTGAATTATCTGGATTACCAGTGATGGAAAAAGACAACTATATTATTGCAGCAAAAAAAAATTTTAATGAAGGTTTATCAATTTAAGTACGAGATAGTGATATTGAGAAATGTATTATAAAAAAGAAAAAGCAAAAAGCTGTATGTGACAACAACAACAACAATAATAAAATTAGCAACAAACCCGAGAGCAAAAATATTCTCTGTATTTACTTTAAAGAAAGTGATACAAAACAAAAAATTTTGAGAGAAAAACGGAGAGACAATAATAAATTAAATACGGAGATTTTGGGAGTCTTAAACAAAAACAACAAAAAAAACTAAATATTTATAAATGAAGCTCTAACTAATTATAATCAAGCAAGTAAAAAAAGTAAAAGGAATGAGAGAATACAAATATTTATGGTATAAAAATTATAGTATTTTTTTAAGAAAAAGTGAAAATAGTGCAATGTTCACGATAAGGTCATTTGCAGATTTGCAAAATATTTAAGATATTTATATTCTTTATCTATTTTTTTTTTTTGTAAATTAACTTTCAAAAAATTTTCATTATTTTAATTTTATTATAATGAATCTTAATAATGATTTTGATGAAGATTGCAATATTTATAACAAAATTAAAGAAGGTTTTGATTCTGTGTACAAGGTGAATAGTCATTTGAATAATAGTGTTTTTATAATACACCAAAATATTAGAAGCTTAAGGGCAAATTTTAATACATTTGTTGCGCATTTAGAAATCTTTAAAAAGGTTGCAGATTTTATTTTTATTTCTGAAATCTGGATATTTAACGATGAAGTAAATAGCTATTTCTTGCCTGACTATAATCTCTATACCACGACTAATGAAAGTTTTGCGGCTGGTGGTGTAGGTTGTTTTGTGAATGTGAAGTTTGATTTTACGTCTGAACAGTTTAATATGGGAACATCTGATTTTATTAAAATTAGTGTTAATGTAAATAATGAACCTTTTGTATTTCTATGTGTATATCGTTTTAACAAAAGTAATATTAAGTCTTTCTGTGATGAATTTTTTGCTTACTTGATAGCATTAGAACAAAAAATTTAATTATTTTAGGTGACTTTAATATTAATATACTTGACAATAGCAGCATAATTTCAGATTTCTTAACGCAATTAGCAATTCACGGGTTAGTTTCTGTTATTAACGAACCTACTCGTCCTGCTTCAGGTAGTTGTCTGGATCATATATTTATTCGTCTTTTAAATTCTATTCCTGTATCTTATGAAATAATGGATTTCGGAATCCCTGAACATTGTATGTGTAGCATTTTATTAGAAAGTATCGCCATGTGCTCGAGATTCGAGCTATTTTTGCTTTTAAATTTACATAAAAAATTAGTTTTTTGAAATTTATAATAGACTAATTTAACAATGTTGTCAACATTTAGCAACAATGTTGTCAACAATTCTTGTGCTTGAAATTTGCTAAAAAAAAATTTATAATTTTTTCAGTTATAAAAACGTTGTTGTATTTTTGAATTTTATTCCTATAGCTAAAGTCGCTTTAAAGAGAGTATAATGTGGTACAGTTATTACACAAAACAAAGCGATTTAAATTTTTAATATAAATATTGTTCTAATATACAATGTTCTGAGAATTTGATTTAATTTCTAAACATATACATATATTTACTGAAGTTAAGTAGCCAAAATTCGAGTTAATGGTGTCCGTCATATAGAAAACTAAACATTTTAGTACGATTTGAATTTTTTTGTATCCGTTCCGTATGTATTCTGTTTCCTAATTAAAAATTGATGAATACATGCTTCAGTTCCTTTAAAGGCATTTTTTAAATCTGTGTAGAGCATGAACTGTCAAAAAAAAAAATCGTTTTTTTTTTTAGGTCTGAGCGCTCAGAGCGTGTGATTCATTTTTTTTCTTAAAGACATTTTGACGTTTGTTTAAGATTTTACTTGTAAAATAAAAATCAAAATGTTTTAATTTAATTTAATTTTTCGTGTTTTTTTATTAAATCTGAACGCTATGAGCGTACTCTGTTCATGCTCTGTTCATTAGAACGTGCTTATGTTGTTTAGAGCGTGCCTAGATCTCTTCTGTGATTTAAAAAAAAAAACGCCTTATATAATATTCGTTCGTTATGTCAAAGTAAAACTAAAAAAAGTTTTTATCATGAAAAAACATTATTCGATGTTTAAAATGTAAAATAAAATTTTTAATTATCAGGGCTTAACCTTAATCAAAACATACAACGTACAATTTAAAAATAAACATTTAAAAATATAAGAAAAACCGAAGACAATATTTTTATACTATTTATCAATTTTTAAAATTTAAAAATCCGAGGTACAATATATCGCGTTACGCGTATTTAGGTTGCTTTCATGTAAATTTATTTACATAATTACTTATTTCAAAATTTTTTGACAGAAATTTTTCGCCGTACGCGTTGTAAATATTATTTTAAAATATTTTATTTTTAAAATTTAATCGTAGCAACATAAGAAAAAACGATTACAATATTTTTATACGCTTTGTCAATTTTTAAATTTTAAAACTCCGAGTTACAGTACGTCGCGTATGCTTTCATGTAAATTTATTTACATAACAACTTATTTCAAATTTTTTTAACAGAAACTGAACACCGTACATGCTGAATTTGGTTGATCCATAAGTAACAAATCATTTTTCTTAAGAAATATTTTTTCTTTTTTTTGTTTCTACAAGCATATTATAGGTATTTTTTAATAAACAAATTTTTTACAAAAATATTATTTTAAATTTTCTATTTCTATTTTTCGCTTTGTCAATTTTTAAATCTGAGATACCAGTATGTCGCGTATTTCGGTTGCTCACATGTAAATTCACGTACCTAACTATGTATTTCAAAATTTTCTAGAAATTTGCAGAAATTATGCACCGTACGCGTTGATTTTGGTTAGGTCCTAATTAACAAATCATTTAAATTACAAATTATTTTTTTAAGAAAGATCATTTGTTATTTTTTTTAAAATTTTTTTGCAAATACATATATTTTTTAAATATCATTGCTCTCAAACGTAATGGCAACTATATTTCAGAAGTCGGTTTTTTATTTTACAAAAAACTTAACAAAAAGCAACAACAATTTATGAATTACAAAAAAATTTTTTTTTTATAACTGTATTATAATAAATTGCAAACAAAAACTAAATACAGTACTTTTCGGTTATAACGACCATGATGGGACGGAAAATATTCGTCGTAATAAACGAATGTAGTTTTAAAAGAATGCTGTGAATTTTGAAAAATTAGTATAAGACTTGAACATTGTAGAATGTGCTGATTCTAGAATGGACACTTCGAACTCATTTGCTAGAATTTTATTTGATGTGTCAGCCTCAAGCCTAGGTATAGTGCTTTATCTTCTAATGAAATTTTTTTTGTATTTTTGATGCGTTATTATGATTTTTTATACCCTACACCTATAGAATAGGTAAAAGGGTATATTAACTTTGGTATGGTGTTTGTAACCACCTAAAGGAAGCGAGCTAGATATGGAAAAGTATATATATTTGTGATCAGCGTGACCTCCTGAGTCGATATAGACATGTCCGTCCGTCCGTCCGTCCGTAGGCACGATAACTCAAAAAATAATAGACCTATCTTGATGAAATTTTAACTAGAGGTTACTATGACTGAAAGTACGGCGGGGATTGCATATGGGCGAAATCGGTCCATTGGTTCGGATTCTGGACATTTTAATCGATCGAAGGGCTAAAGATCATATATAAAAAATCACAATAACTCAACAACTAATGACGATTTCTTCATCAAATTTGTGCTGTAGGTTACTAGTAATGAAACTACTTCGGGGATTGCGTAAGTTCGGAATTGGACCAAGGGTTCGGAACCTAGAACTTTTTGATCGAATTTAGGCCAAACGAGCATAATTCCGAAACCAAAGAAGATAGTACCTCCAAATTTTGTATCAGGGTGTCCCTTCCTATTTTCTTAATGTCTTTGAAATTTGGGCACCATTAGAGTAGTGGGTCGGGGACTAGCCATACATTTCCGAAGACCTTAAAGCATATCTTTAAAATTAATAAAGATAACAACTTAAAAAAATGTAGAAGCTTCAAATTTGGCTCAAGGGTGTTCCTTACTATCCCTTGCGTGTCCCCCTAATTTGGGATCAATTGGAGTGGTGGTAAAGTATCCCTCTTAGACCCTCTTAAGTTTTAAAAGCTTATAATCGAAGATAGAACCTCCAAATTTGGTTTTAGGGTGTCGCTTTCGATTTCCTTAGTGTCCTTTAAATTTGAGCTCAATTGGAGTACTGAGTGTGGACCAGCCACTCAGTTCCAAGGACCTTAAAGCATATTTTCGAAATTAATAAAGATAGTAACTAGAAGCTTCAAATTTGGCACATGGCTGTTCTTTACTATTTCCTGCGTGTCCCTCTAATTTTGTACCTTTCTTAGACCCCCCAATGTGTAAAAGTTTATCATCGAAATTAATAAAACTAGTAACTTAAAATTAAGATAGAACGTTCCAATTGTGTACAAGCGTTAACTAGTATTTAAAGTATGACGGGGACTGCATATGGGCGAAATCGTGCCATAATTTCGGGTTCTGGAACCCTTGAAAAGTTCAAGGGCTAACAAACATATATCTTAAAAACACCATAACTCAAAAAATAATGCCGCTATTTTGAGGTTACTAGTAATGAAAGTACCATTGGAATTGGTTCTGGTCGAGTTTGGTTAATGAGTTCGAATTCTAGAAGCTTTCGATCGATTTGAGGCCGAACGAGTATAATGTCGAAGCCAAAGAATATATTTCCTATTTCCTATGTGTCCCCGAAATTTAGACTTAATTGTAGTGGTTCAGTTATGTTCAAAGGAACTTGCTGCATTTATGTAAAATTTATTTTTATATTTAAATGAATTGTATGAAAAGGTGTAAATTTGTAATTGTATTTTAGAAATACATTTATTGCATATTTTGTGTATAAGCTTTTCTATTATGTATATTAACTAGCCATTTAAAGTAATTGCAATTTTGAAAAATCTTATATTTTTTTTCTTTGTATTAATTCTGTGTTTACTTATATTTAAATAGTTATTTAGATTTTCAATGATTACCTTTTTATCACAAAATTTAATAACTAGAATTTTTTCATTTTGTAATTGAATTGGAATAAATATATTTTCCTTAATAACAAGTTTTTTTGTTTTTTAATATTTTTAAATAAATAAATTAGTAAGAATTTGTAATATTTTTTAAGAGATAGTGTAATTAGAAAATGTTTTTAGTATTATAAAGTTAATTTGGTTAGCTATGTCTTACAATCAAATTAATAACAGCTTTTATGGCGTTAAAATGACTTATGGATATATCATTAAATTTGAACCAAATAGGTGTAGGGTATTTCTAAGTCGGTTGCACCGACTGATTGTTTCTTTACTTGTTTTTATATTCAAAAATAAATAAAAAAATACTAAATTAATCACCAAGCAACATAATTAGATATAATAATTTTAAATAAAAGAAATATCAATGTAATAAAAAACTTTCATTTTTAGGTAAAATTTAATCTTTGGCAAAAAGTGTAAAGTTTATTATAATTAAAATTGCACCAAGTTCGTTATAAATGAAAACTACTGTATAAACCAAATGTATTGCTTTCATTTCGAACAGAACTCATTATTTTTCGTTCACTTTTTAAGATAAAGAAAAAACAAAAAAAAAATTTTTAAAAAATTTAAATATCCTTGTTCATTGAATATTTTAACTAAACAAAAAAAAGAAAAATATACATAAGTCAGCGCCTATAATCTTTTGATTTAGATTTAGCTGCGAGTTTCAACCGAAAATGAATTACATTTACAAAGAAAGTCGGTGCATAATATTAGAGTCATAAGCCTCAACTTTTAACAGCGTGACCGTTAAATTCAAATTTACGTTAAATTAAAGACGGGTTTTCACCTGAAAAAACGCAATATTCTAAAAAAATATCATTGTCCTATGAAAACAAATAAAAACCTTTCTTTTGGTTGTTGTTTCATTAAAATTGGTCAAATAGTTTGTCCTAAAAAAGGATTTTTATATTTGTATGGGAAAAAAATAAGCCGATTAAATATTATGATATAATTCAAAAAAGAAAAATTCTGGTCTTAATAATAATTCGTTTAAATTAAAAACTGACTACAAAAAACTAAATAGATATTTACGTTTTGAATTTTGGGAAACGGTGTATTTACAAACAAATATTTCAAAAGCTTTTGAAAAATTAATTGAAAATCTAAATAACTATTTAAATATAAGTAAACACAGAATTAATACAAAGAAAAAAAATATAAGGTTAAAACCCTGGGTATGCAATAATCTTGTTAAAAGAATTAATAATAAAAATAAAATTAGGAAAAAATGCTACAAGTTTCCAAGTAATATAGTCCTAAAAAATAGTTACAAAATCATAAAAAAATATTTAAATAAAGAAATCTTCAAATGCAGAAATAATTTCTATCAAAATGAGTTTAATAAAAGTAAAGGTTATATCAGAAAAGAATGGAAAGTTGTAAATAGTATAACTAATAAAAAATCAACTTCAAGAAAATAAATTAAAATTAAATCAGATAACAATATTGTGTCTAATGCTTCGGAAGTTGCTAACATTTTCAATAATCATTTCGTTAACTTATCTAATAATTTATTCCCACAAATAGATGTTTGTACTTGTTCGTCCTGTACTAATCTTTTATTTGAGCAATCTTCTTTTCTGAATAATAGCTTCTTTTTTGAGACTATCAGTGCTACTGAAGTTTTAAAAAACATTAAATCACTAAAAAATTCTCATTCGAGTGGTTTGGACAATATTTCAAACTTTACCTTGAAATCAATTTCGTATAATATTGTAGATATTTTAGTCTTTCTATTCAATAAAAGTATTTATTTAGGCGAATTTCCAGATGTTCTTAAATATGCATGTATTCTTTCTCTATTTAAAAAAAATGATCATTTAGACATTAATAACCATAGACCCATTTCGCTTCTTTCTTCAATTGGCAAAGTTTTTGAAAAAATAATAAAGAATAGGTTATTAAAATTCTTAAATAAATCTAATTACTTCAGTACTTGCCAATTTGGTTTAATGAAAAATAAATCGACTGAAGATGCACTTCTTGATTTTTGCACAAAAATCTACAATAATTTAGATGTAAAGAAAAATACAGGTGGCCTTTTTATTGATATCACCAAAGCATTTGACATGGTCGACCATAATATCTTAATAAAAAAATTAGAAAATTAAGGTATAAGGGGGTTTGTATTAAATTGGTTTAAATCATATCTATGTAATAGAAAACAAAAGGTGAAAATAGGTTCAACACTTAGTAGTCCGGATATTATTAAAATAGGTGTTCCTTAGGGCTCAGTGCTAGGACCCATTCTTTTTCAAATATACCTAAATTCACTGTTTAAGCTTCCTTTCAAAGCCTGACTTACAGCATTTGCTGATGACATTGGGTGTGCGTATGGTGCTAATAGCATCTTGGATTTAATTTCAGATATTAATTACGATTTAGATTTATTAAGAAAATGGTTTGCACAACATAAACTTTTAATTAGTAAAAAAACTAAAATAATCTTTTTTAATTTAATTAAAAAATTAAAGAATTATTGCAGGTCGGTCTTGAGAATCTTTTACCAGATGAAAAACTTATGTTCATTAGAAATCCAGAAATCTATCTACTACGGGCTTTTCCAATCCAAAATACAATACGGTATTAACTGCTGGGGAGGTTGTACCTACAACAAAATACAACCTATTATTATTACACAAAAAAATGCTATACGAATTTTATGTAAAAAAAATAGGTTTTGCAGTAGTTTACCGTTGTTTATTAGTCTAAATATCCTACCTTTAAGACATCTGTTTTGTTTTAAGGTTTTGAAAACATTTTTTATTAGATCAGGGTATTTAAACTCCATTAACATAGATCAATACAATCTTCGCATAAACCATAGTTCAATCGTATCCATCCCGCTTTATAGAACTACTTCACTCCGTAATTTCTATTCAACCTTTTCATGTCGTTTGTTTAATAAACTACCGCTTAACATTAGAATTTTAAGATCAGCAACTCTCTTCTGTAAACAAATTAAGCTATGGCTTCTTAATTATGATTATACTCAGGTGGAAGCTTTTTTTGATGTATTAATATAGTTTAATTTTACCTGTATTATACCTTTTACACAGAATTTTGTCTTCTTTGTGTTGTTTTTTATTTTTTTTATTTTTATTTTCATGTACCTTTCACTTCTTTCGCTTTTGCTAAAGCTTCCTTTAGGTTTAAAATATTAGATATTAATTTTAATTTTAAGTTAACTGAATAACAGAATTACAACATGAATTACCCCACAACATTTACTTGCTTATAAGTAAATTTTAATATTTTTATTGGTTAACAAGTACACTAAGAGTTAAGACTATTTTTTAATAAATAAAGAGTGCTCTTTTATTTTCTCTAATTTAGTCATGTAAATATTGTTTGTATAATATAGGTAAATTACTTTCTTTATGTCTATTTTTTTTAATTTTATAATCTCAAATTCCTTATAAATTTTTAACGTATATTATATTATTACTATTATATTAAGTTCACAATGCAAATGTAAATGAGAAAATATGAAATAAATTAAAAAAAAATTAAAAAAAAAAATTAAAAACTATTAATTAAGTGAGCTTTTGGAATAAAGGTTAACTTGCGTTAATACCAAAAATTTGAAAATTTCATTGAATCTTTGCGGAAAACGCGTAAACAGGTCAAAACCAAATTAACCCGGTGGACTTTGATAATAAAAATGGTAGTACAAAATTTTCAATAAAATTCATTTAATCGTTTAAGCAATTAAAATTTATAGAAAACTTCATGGTATCGTCGTGCTCAACGTCGCACTCAACAAATATTGGTGCCAGCCTCTCTTTTCGACTGCAAAACCACTCTGTAAAATTGGACACAAATCGGAAACACAAAATTTTTTGGAAGCCCGTAAACCCATGAGGTTTGTTTGGAAGCCCGGAAACCCATGAGGTTTGTTTGTTTGTTTGTCCAGGATTCACGTGAAAACCACTGGCCCGATTGTCAAAAAATTTTAAAGGAATAATACTGAGAGCCCCGGGGGTGACATAGGCTATGTCACATTTTTATAAGTCAACAGGTTGCGGCTCCAGTGCCGTTTTAAGCTTTTTCGTTTTTTTGATGTTGAGTCAAAACGATTTGACCGATTTACTTGAAATTTTGCAGAAATGTTCCTCTTAGCAACCGGAATTAGTTGTATACATTTGGTTAGAATAGATTAACCCATTTCTGCCTGGCGGGCTTCCAAAAAATTTTGTGTTTCCGATTTGTGTCCAGTTTTACAGGGTGGTTTCGCAATCGAAAAAAGAGGCTTACATAAATTTTTGTTGCGTTCGGGTAACCTGTTCGGGCACGACGGCGCAATGAAGTTTTTTCAATGTTTTTAATGTCGAGTCAAAACGGTTTGACCGATTGACTTGAAATTTTGCACAAATGTTCCTCTTAGCAACCGGAATTAGTTGTATAAATTTGGTTGGAATAAATTAACCCATTTCGGCCTGGCAGGCTTCCAAAAAATTTTGTGTTTCCGATTTTTGTCCAATTTTACAGGGTGGTTTCGCAGTCGAAAAGAAAGGCTGACACAAATTTTTGTTGAGTTCGGTTAGTTCGTTTGGGGACGAGGGCGCAACTAAGTTTTTTCAATGTTTTTGATGTCGAGTCAAAACGGTTTAACCGATTGACTTGAAATTGTGCATAAATGTTCCTTTTAGCAACCATTATTAGTTGTTTAAATTTGGTTGGAATGAACTAACCCATTTCGGCCTGGCGGGCTTCCAAAAAAAATTGTGTTTCCGATTTGTGTCCAATTTTACAGTTTGATTTTGCAGTCCAAAAAAGAGGCTGCAAAAAATTTTAGTTAAGTTCGATTAACCGGTTTTCCACGACGACGCTATGAAGTTTTCTATAAATTTTATTTGCTTAAACGATTAAATTAATTTTATTGAAAATTTTATACTACCATTTTAATTATTAAAACCCACAGGGTTAATTTGGTTTTGACCTGCTTACGCGTTTTGCACAAAGATTCAATGAAGTTTTCAAATTTTTGGTATTAACGCAAGTTAACCTTTATTTCAAAAACTCACTTAATTAATAAGACTAATTTTTTTGCTCTCCTTATTAATAAGATAATATTAATAATAATAAAAATCAAGCTAATAAAGAATCCGAATAATAATATCTCTAAATTTAAATAACAAAACATTTTCCTTCTCTACATTTTTTCGTAAGTCTTTGTTTTTTATCTACTTTGCAGTTGTTGTTTTTTAAAAAAAGATTTCAGTGTAAAATTGCAGTTTTCTTCAAATAAAATCTAAAAAAAAAAAAAATTCAATTTCGTATATATTATGCTTAAATACATAGTATTTTAAAATAGTTTTTCCAAGAAAGAAGCCTACATTTCTCTAATAAAATCATAAACAAACAAGGAAGAGCGTATTAGAACTTTCAGGTAAGTACAAAACAAAATATAAGTTTAAAAGCAGATTTTTAAACTTTTTCTAAACCATCGACTATATTTTATTCAAACGCTGGCAATTCAAGTAAACTCCTATTGACATAGTATAATGACATAATGGCAAATTAAGTATACCCTTTTGACCTCTTAATAGAGTTTTATTTCAAGTTGATGTTATTGAAAAAAGTTAACAATAGAACGGTGCACATGTTAATTTTAAAATGTAATAAAGCAATTTTTTTAAAACGAGTTTTTTAGGGATTATTCTATCAATTTTTCAACAAATTTATTAAGTATCACTAGAAACTTTTCATAATTATTAAATAATAACAATAACAAGTGATGAAAAAAACCAAGGGTTTTTAAAAAAGCACATTTTCAAAATAATAGAGTGTTTCATTTTGAGTATTTTATCGGAATATAATGTTGAAGCTTCAATGTTAACGTTTAATTTAAGAAATATATACGTTGGTGACTAACTTACTACTTACTTATAGGAACAGTAATTTTTTTAATTTTTAAGTCCTAATAGCCCCTCTATGGGGAAGGTTGTCCAATTTCTCAAGGATCTAATCCTCACTAGGTTCAAGGAATTAAATTGTGTATTCTACCAAAAATTTGGAATTTTATTTAGAATTTTACTATATAACCAAAAATGGTTAAGACTGAGAGACACTTTCTTCAATTTAAAGAACCGCTTTTAAATTTAAGAAAATCTTTTAACATATGTTAAAGTATAATGTTGGACCTTCAAATTCTGTATATTAACGAAAAAAAAATTGAACAGGTATTCAAGTTACAGGTGTTTAAAAATAGCAAAATTTAAATTATCGAGCCCTTATAGCTGCTAAACAGGGGACGTGACAAAATAATTTTGTTAACGGACTCCTACTAATTTCTAAGGATCTAACTTCTCCTAAAATTTCAAAACCCTAGCTTAAACCGTTTATAAGATATGTGGGGCCAAAAATTTTGCAAAAATTGAGTTTTGCATAATGGTAAATTTTAGTACCGTATGGCAACCCTGTACATTTTAATGATGTATTTTTGGAAAGCCTAAGAAAGCAGTTCTCTTCTGCTTTATTAAGATTGAAAATATAGCTAACAGAACTCTTATTATACCAATTTAAATATAGGGCTTTTATGGAATTTGTGGGGGTTGTAGGTTCGTCACCCTTCAAAATTAAGAAAAACTTTTGACACATGTTGAAATATAATTAAAGAACTTTCAATTTTGTAAATCACAAAAAAAAAATTTTAACAGGTATTCAAGTTACACGTGTTTAAAAATTGCAAAATTTCAGTTTTCGCGCCCTTATAGCTGCAAAACAGGTGAAGTGATAAAAAAAATTTGTTAACCGACTTCTAATTATTTCTGAGGATCTAACTAGTCCCAAAATTTTAAGACCCTAGCTTAAACCGTTTAGAAGATATGTCTAGCCAAAAATTTTGCAAAAATTGAGTTTTGCATAATGGTAAATTTTAGTACCGTATGGCAACCCTAAACATTTCTCTTTTAAAAATTTATAAAGTCTATAAAACCAGCTAACTTTTGCCGTTTTCAGATTGAAAATACATCTAATAGAACTCTTGTTATAAAAATTTGAATATAGGGCTTTTTCCAACTTTCGGGGGCGGCTGCAGCTCCGTAACAGGCGGCTGCAGCTCCGTAACTCTTCTACGAAATTATTTTTTTTGTAATAGCTACTCGTGGTTAAAATTTCTTTTCTCTATTTCAAACGATGTAAAAGTTTTTGTAAACATACGGACAGACGGACGGACGGACAGAGTGAAGCTAGGCACATTTTATATAGGAACATTTTTACAAAATTTTTTGAAAATGTGCTAAAAATTCAAAGAGCACCAAATTGTCAAGAAGCAGAAGAAAAACGTATAGAAAAATTAGAAAAACTCGTTCAAACTGTTTTGCAAACTGTTTTTTAAGTTTTTTTTTCGCAATCGGTTAAAAGAGCTCAACAAAACAATTTTTTAAACATTCCCCTAAGCTGGTGTAAAATAAACAACTTCCAACTGAATTTTAATAAATGTGCTCATATTACCTTTACTCGCCGTTCTTATCCAATTTCATACAGTAATTCTTTTAATTATCAAACTATTCCTTATGTTAATTAAATCAAAGACTTATGTGTATTTTTCGAGCGCAAATTATCATTTCATTCTTATTACACATACATCTTAAACAAAGCCAACTCTATGTTCGGTTTTATTAAACGAGCTAGAGAATGGGCTAGAGAATTTAACGATCCTTATGGTTTTTAAATCCCTTTATACTTGTTTCATTCGGTCAAATTTAGAATATGCTAGTAAGGTATAGAATTCGTTTTGCAAAACCCATATCCTTCCAATCTACCTCATTACGAACATAGACTAAATCTTTTACATCTTGGTACGCTAGAATGACGTCGTAGCGTTGCAGATATATTCATTTTGAAAAATTTGGTCAGAGATAAATTTTTTCTACACAGTTACTTAACGACATTAGTTTTTGTTTTAAAACAAGGCATCTTAGATTCGTTAATCTCTTTAACCCGCAGTTTCGTCAAACTAATTATGGTAAGAAAGAACCACTTAATAGTAACTCCTCTTATGTAACTTACACAAACACAAACTAAACTTTGAACTAACCAAACAAACTTCAAAACGAGATTGGTACTTATGCCATTGATTGTGCTTGATGATGATATATTTTTTATTATCAATGATTTATACTTTAATTTCGATGTGTAAACTCCATTTTTTTATTTTTATATAATTTTTATAAATATTTAAAATTGAACTTTTTTCTTTCTTCATACTTTTTTGTACGTAACTTTAATTTAGTAAACACTTGAATTATGAATTTTATATTTGTTTGTTTAATTTACTATGAATTATTTAATTTAATTAAATTTTTTTATTATTGTTTTTATATGAAATATAAAGATATTGTATAAATTTAGATTTAGTATACTAATTATAATGTATTATATTGTAACTTGCTTGTGTTATGCATGAAATAAATAAATATATATTCATAATGTTTCTTATCAATCAATCACAAAATGCGATAGGTACACATAACAAAATATTACACATATACATCTTATATGGATACATATAAATTATTTATCTTTGTGTTCATTTATGCTTATTTTAAATTTTTTAAAATACACGTTATTTAAATCATATAAAGTCGTACCTCGATAGATAACAAAAGAAACTCATATAATTTCATGTGGTATACAAGTTGTACTGCAAACATTCAAATTTTTATATGAAAGTTATAAAAGTTAGTTGTTTAAGAGTTACCAAAATTTTGTCGGATCTTATCAAAACAAGTAAGTCAGTTCTTGTTGTACCCTCAATTTCCCAATTATTTTTGTCATCATGTAAATATGCAAGAAATAGCCTCACATAATTTAGAATTTTTTCATCTCTTTATCTGGAAAGTGCGTCTTCTTCAAAATTTTTATGTCATTCTTACAATTGGAGGCAATTACAGGTTTAACGAGAAATAAGTATTAAGATTATTATTATTGTTACTAATTGTAGTATTATCATTACTAACATTATTATCTTTACTGTCATTATTATTATTTTTATTATTACTGGCATTATTATTAGAATTATTATAAACATTTATATTGTTGTCATTATTGATATTAACGTTATTTAAATTATCAGTATTAATATTGTCATTTTTACTATTTTCATTATTAGTATTAATATTATTCTTATTAATGTTAATTTTTAGCACATTTTCAAAAAATTTTGTAAAAATGTGCCTATATAACTTCACTCTGTCCGTCCGTCCGTATGTTTACACCGTTTGAAATAGAGTAAAGAAATTTTTACCATGGGTAGTTTTTGCAAAAAATATAATTTCATAGAACAGCCCCCCAAAGTTAGAAAAAGCCCTATATTTAAATTATTATAACAAGTTCTGTTAGATATATTTTCAATCTGAAAACGGCAAACGATAGCTGGTTTCATAAAATTTTTAAATTTTTGACAGTTAAATGTTTAGGGTTGCCATACGGTACTAAAATTTAACATTAAACAAAACTCAATTATTGCAAAATTTTTTGCCACACATATTTTCTGAACGGTTGAAGCTAGGGTCTTGAAATTTTGGGAGAAGTTAGAAATTCAGAAATCAGTAGGAGTCAGTTAACAAACAATTTTTTTGTTAAGTTCCCTATTTAGGAGCTATAAGGGCTCGAAAATTGAAATTTTGCTTTTTTAAACACCTCTAACTTGAATACCTGTCCAAATTTTTTTTTGTGATATACAAAATTCAAAGCTCTATGATTATATTTCAACATGTGTCAAAGCTTTTTCTTAATTTTGAAGGGTGACGAAGCTACAGCCCTGGCAAACTCCAAAAAAGCCCTATATTTAAAATAATATAACAAGAATTCTGTTAGGTTTATTTTCAATCGAAAAATGGTAAAAGAGAGCTGCTTTTATACGCTTTACAAAAATATTTCGCTCAAATGGGAGGGGTATCATAATGTCAAGTTCTATAATGTCAATTGACATTATGAGCTATTTAAATTACTCATAATGTCAATTGACATTATGAATAATTTTGAAAAGCTTGTAATGTCAATTTTAAAATGTTCATAATGTCAATTGACATTATAAGCATTTGGAAATGCTCATAATGTCAATTAACCAATATATAATAATATGTTGATTATTAATTGAGTATGTATGTATGTAGGAATCTTATTTCTCAGCTCTCTTATTTTCTCCGTGTTTATAATCATCTGATATTATAATTCTGATATTATAATAATAATATATCATAAAATTTAATCGGCTTATTTTTTCCCATACAAATATAAACATCCTTTTTTAGAACAAACTATTTGACCAATTTTAATGAAACAAAAACCAAAATAAAGGTTTTTTTTGTTTTCATAGGACAATGATATTTTTTTTTAGAATATTGCGTTTTTTCAGGTGAAAATCCGTCTTTAATTTAACGTAAATTTGAATTTAACGGTCACGCTTTTAAAAGTTGAGGCTTATGACTCTAATATTATGCGCCGACTTTCTGTGTAAAAGTAATTCATTTTCGGTTTTAACTCGCAGCTAAATCTAAATCAAAAGATTATAGGCGCCGACTTATGTATATCTTTCTTTTTTTTTGTTTAGTTCAAATATTCAATGAACAAGGAGATTTAAATTTTTTTAAAATTTTTTTTTTGTTTTTGTTTTTTCTTTATCTTAAAAAGTGAACGAAAAAAATGAGTTCGAAATGAAAGCAATACATTTGGTTTATACAGTTGTTTTCATTTATAACGAACTCGGTTAAATTTTAATTATAATAAACGTAACACTTTTTGCCAATGAATTAAATTTTACCTAAAAATGTAAGTTTTTTATTACATTGATATTTCTTTTATTTAAACTTATTATATCTAATAATGTTGCTTGGCGATTAATTAAGTGTTTTTTATTTAGTTTTGAATATAAAAACAATCATAATAACGCATCACAAATACAAAAAAAATATCAATAGAAGAAAAAGCACTATACATAGGCTTGAGGCTGACACATCAAATAAAATGTTAGCAAATGAGTTCGAAGTGTCCATTCTAGAATCAGCACATTCTACAATGTTCAAGTCTTATACTAATTTTTCAAAATTCACAGCATTCTTTTAAAACGACATTCGTTTATTACGACGAATATTTTCAGTCCCATAATGGTCGTTATAACCGAAAAGTACTGTATTTTGTTTTTGTTTGTAATTTATTATAATACAGTAGGTACTAAAAAAAAATTTTTTTGTAAATCGTAAATTGTGGTTGCTTTTTGTTAAGTTTTTTGTAAAATTAAAAACCGAATTCTGAAATATGTATGCAGAAACTTAAAAAAAAAAAATAATATTTCTTAAGAAAAATGATTTGTTTCTTATGAATTAGCCAAAATCAGCATGTACGGCATTCAGTTTCTGTCAAAAAATTTTGAAATAATTAGTTACGTAAAAAAATTTACATGAAAGCATACGCGACGTTTTAAATTTTAAATTTTAAAATTTAAAAATTGACAAAGTGTTTAAAAATACATATTGTAATTGTTTTTTCTTATGCTGCTGTGATTAAATTTTAAAAATAAAATATTTTAAAATAACATACAAATATTCAAATAAATTAAAAATACCTACAGTACAATATGTTTGCAAAACTAAAAAAATTATCTTTCTCACAAAAAGTTATTTGTTCCTTAGGTCCTAACCTAAATAAAAGCGCGCAGCGTATAATTTCTGTCAAAAAATTGAGAAATAAATAGGTTCATAAATTTACATTAGAGTAGCGAAAATACGCGTAACGCAATGTACTGTATCTCGGACTTTTAAAATTTACAAATATTGACAAAATGTATAAAAATATTATTATTGGTTTTTCTTATATTTCTAATATTATGTTTTAAAAAATAATATTTTTTTACAATAATTTTTATTAAAAAATTTCTTATATTCAAAATACCTATAATATGAAATTAAAAATATTTTTTTTTTAAAACATTCAAATAACATTCAAATTAAAACATTCAAATAAATATTTTTGATAAATTAAATATTGTACGCGCGTATCGATTTACCGATAATGGATATGCAGACAGACGTATTGACGTACTGCCGTATAAAAATTGTACGTCGTATGTTTTACATTTCATTCTAATAATTGAAAAGTTTATTTCACACTTTCAACATCGAATAATGTTTTTTTATAATTAAAAAAACTATTAGTTTTACATTGACAAAACGAACGAATTTTATATATCAAAAAATGAAAAAAGGGTAGGAAAAATTTATTCTTTGATTTATTGAAAAACTTTTTTTTTTGCTATAAATCTTAAGATTGAAATTTAAAAAAAGACTTCGGTCAACTTACTATTATTTGTACTTCTGGCAGCTTCAATATAATATAATACTAATTACTAAACTTATGAATTATGATATGTTATATTTTGTTGTACATATTATGTATTCATAGAGTTTTTTAATTAGGATACAGAATACGTACAACATAGTTCATATCGTACTAAAATGTTTAGAAAAAAGTACAGTTTACTATATGAAGGACAGCATTAACTCGAATTTTGGGTTCTTGACTTCAATAAATATATGTATACTAGCTGTTGGCCCGTCACAGAATGACGGAAGGTCAGTTGAAAGAAGAACTTTTTCTAATTAAGAACTATTTCTAATTTAATTACATATATTACATAAACATATATTATATATCAATACCATTTTCTTAAATAAAATGGTAACCGTTGCATTCTACGTAATACAGACTATGCTTCAATTCTAGTTATGTACAAAAAAAACAAAAACTTATATGTTGTTGTATCTAAAAATTTGAAGATGAATAATTTATTTAGTCTACCTTTTTTATGTTTTGAATTTGATAAAATTTTGGGGCTGTTAGTTCAAATCCCTTCTTGGTGAAATGTTTTTTTAATTTCAATTAATATTTTTGTTTTTATTCAATTACGTACTTTTTAAAATTAAGTTCGATAAATTTGTGTTAATAAGAGATGTGAAATAGATTTATTTTGTTTCAATAATGATTTATTTCTCCAACTATTAATGTTTTGTATATACATTTTTAAAAAATGTTGTTATACATTCTATATTGTTTCCTTTGTTTAGATTCAAATCAAAATACTTGTTTGAAGGCTAACCGTTCTATAATGTACTTATTCAACATGCTAAATAATGTATCTATTTATATGTACGTGAAATTGTATTAAATAAATGTTGATTTTTGAATTGAGTTTTGCATTATCAAATGCAAATTATAAATTTTATTTGAAATTTTTTTAATATACCTAACCCTAACTAAGTTTAAAATCTATTTTGTCTGGTTTTTATGGTGCATTGAACTCAGAGGTATTGTATACCTGAACCCACTTTCCCAACCGTCAGTTGTTACATAATTTTTTTCCATTTTAACTTTTAAATAGATAAATAATTAAAAAGTTATGAAGGAAGGGATGAGAGATAGATGAGGTAGAGTTGAGAGCGAGATGAGGGGAAACTTTGAAATTACTTTAATACATTTCTTGGTTTATTTGCTTAAGCAAATCAAGCAATGCATCAAAGCATACATTGGGCTTTCGCCCTTATTTCAGATATTTACTGAAAATTATTAAGACCAACTACACAAATGTTCTTGTGAAGCATTGTCTTCTTAATTTTTATTGACAAAATGTCTTACTATATATTTAAAATTTCCAGAAAATCTTCTGTGATTTTTAAAACTGAAATGAAATTTTTCATAAACTAATAAGTAAATTTTATTTCAAAAAAAAATTTTTTTTTTTTTATTAAAAATAAATAAAATATTTTTTGGCCTGCTTATGATAATTTATGATATTTTATTTTCTAAAATAAAACACATCCAACAAAACGTCAATATTTTATTTTTTTATAATTGAACACATCCAACAAAACACATTTAATTGAATGCGTTTGTTACACCTCATTCTAGACAAATATATTAATAATAATAAAATAATAATAATAATAATAATAATAATAATAAATAATAATAATAATAATAATAATACTCATATCTAATGTCGAAGTTGTTTAATTAAGAAGTTTAATGTTTTAAATAAAATAACTTTAGCTTTAAGGGGTGGGAAGCGCCCTACTTTATGGTGTGGTCGAATTGTATAAAACCCAAATTCCACTTGTACTAAATAGACACAATTAAAGGAAATGTTGAATTTTCTAAAAATAACTAAATAATAAATGAAAGTTCAAATTTATAATATCCAATAATCAAAAGAAATATACGTTTTATTGGAAAAATGGTGGTGGAAAATTTAGTTGCTTAAAAAATTATCTGAATGAATAAATGAATGAAAATATAAATAAAGTTTAGATCATAACTTTCAAAATATTTACAATAAAGCCAGGTGGTACCAATACAGTTTTTCTAGGAAAGTTGGAAAAAAAAAAAAATTAAAAATTTCCAAAAGGATTTTCAAAAAGAAACTTTAAATCAATAAAATTTTATAAATTTTTTAGAAAAAAAAATGGATATTTAAGAAAATTTAAAATAAAAATAAAATTAATAGAAAGGTCAATAAAATAATTAAAATTTATTACCTACAGATTTTGATTTAATTTTTTATATTGATTATGAGAAAATAAAACACATCCTAAAAGTATGCAATGTGGGTAGGATTATACAATCTACATAAATTTCTTTCATTCGTGTCCACAGAATTTTTATTTTTTTTTTGTTCAAAAAATTTTTCCATCAAAATAATTTTGATAATTTTTTTGCATATTTTTAGGAGACTTTATAATTGAACACATCCAACAAAACACATTTAATTGAATGCGTTTGTTACACCTCATTCTTGACAATTTTTTTTGCATATTTTTAGGAGAATTTATAATTGAACACATCCAACAAAACACATTTAATTGAATGCGTTTGTTACACCTCATCTTTGACAAATATATTAATAAAATAATAATGTTTAGAAATATGTATTTATTAGAATAATATTTATGTGTATTTAGAATTTTAATTTAATTTAACTGTACCAATTTATCCTCTCTTTAAAGCGGCTTAAGCTATAGAAATAAAACGTCAAAATCGGTACTTAACAACGTTTTAATAATTAAGAAAAATTATAAATTTTTTTAAGCAAATTTCAATCGCAAGAATTGTTAACAACACTGTTGGCATAATTTTTATTATGTATAGTCTAATATAATTTACACAAAACGAATTTTATATGTTAACTTAAAAGCAAAAAAAATAGCTCGAATTTCGAGCACAGGGCGATACTAGTTGATTATTAATTGAGTATATGTATGTAGGTATCTTATTTCTCAGATGTTTTATTTTCTCCGTGTTTATAATCATCTGATGTTATAATTCTGATATTATAATTTATTTATTTATTTATTTATTTATTTTTATTCCGAGCTTAATTCAAGCAAGTTACAAAATTTACATTAAATTAATAAACTAAAATTATACATT